>JAVKPL010001293.1:0-16470 GCA_032173675.1 Gastrolobium villosum | reverse complement strand
TTCCCCAATGCTTTCCTAACGAGTTTACCTATTCTTATAATTACATTCAAGATCAAGTTATTAACAGTCTTTTCTATATTGGATTAGACCCCAATCCCTTGGTAATATGATCCTTTATTTCACTAAAAAGCCTAATCCCTTAGTACTTTTTCATAAAATAAGCAGTAACGCAAGAACCTTACAGTTATAGAATTCATGAGTCTATCCCTAGATCATACAAACTCCAGTAATCAACCAATCAAAGTTAATACACCAACATCCCTATTGTTATGTACGACTCATATGTTTATCTACGAGTGTTCAATTCATAAATAAAGCTAATCATAAAGAATAGATTGATTGCATAACTTTAAATCAAGAATATAAATCATAAGAAAGGCAAACAACAATTAAAAACCCATTGGTTCTGTCTCGCCCTAATTACTTAAAAAAAACTAGCCTAACATGTTCAAGAAAACTAGAACAATAGATGAAACAAAACTATAATTCATTAAAGAAACATAAAACCCGGTCTCCACGGTGAAGCTTTGAACATTTCTCCACTCCTCAGGTCCGGAACGAAGCTTTTCCCTTTCATAAGCCGCAGCCATCATGAGCTCTATCGTCCGCCGTCTTTTGATTTTTTTTTTCATCTTTGATCGTGTTCTATTTAAAGAGTAAAATTTGGGCCTTTATTTCTGGACCAGCTCGCAGAAGCGAGCTGCTCAGTGAGTAATTTTCTTCTCCTCGCTGTTGTGCTCGCTTAAGTGAGCAACAGAGCAAGCTCACTTATACTTCTCGCTCACTTGCTCGCTAAAACAAGCAACAGAGCGAGCATGACCGAATCTTTCATCAATTTGAAATTTCCTATTTTTCTTTAATATTTTTGCCGGTGCCAATTGCCTTCTCATTCTCATCAGGTTAGTAATTTGTTGTTCCTAGTATGAAACAACATGAAATAATAAAAATGATTAGAATTTTATCTGGTTGTTGGCATTTTACTAAACTTTAAGATTTTATTAATTAAAACTATATTTTTAATTATAATAATTATTATTTGAACTATATTTGATATTAAAAAGATAGTGTCTTTGACAATTATCAACTGCCTTCCTGAAGAGACTTTCCAAACATTAGTTCAACTCCCACCCGCCAAACTAGGTCGATTGCCTTTGGGCCCATTAGGTTAACTGCAGGCCAATGGGTCGACCAATAAGGCCAATGTCCTGCCCATGGTCTTGATGAGCCAACTATTTGAGACAATGGGCTGGGCCATCGCACGTGACTTGGCGTTCTTGGAAATAACCCAATTACACTAAGTTGAATGCTGAAGGAAGATTAAAAGGAATTGGGCTTGGACTTGGACTTGACCCGCTCTCACTTAACTAGAAAAAAAGCTAATTAGTTTGGATCAATTAGGCCAGGGCTAGGCCTGTTTTGGTTACCGAGAGTATGCGATAATTAGTTGGGCTCAATCATGATCTAATCCAATTGAAGAAAGAAGGGAGAGAGTATTGGGCTTAAGTAAATGTTCACTTTGGATAGGGTTAGGTGAATAGTGATTCATCTAATTCCTAGGTATATGAGGCTCTTAATGTTTATGTACAAACCCTAGTAGCCACTTTGTTGTAGTGTCTCTCACCCTGTCCCTTTGCTTATACACCTCCTTATCTCATTCTTTCTTTCTCACATCCAAAAGACTTGAGCTCCTATCTTATTCAATCACCTAGTCAGTACTCAAGATTGAAGTGAGTCAAGAAGAAGAAGCATTCTTCGGTACCATTTTCGGAGATTGTGTGGATAATTGTTAGAAGGGCTTAAAGAGATACAACCTTATAAATGAAGAGTTCTTCATTGTTGTTGCGGAGACAATGTGGTTTGCCATCAAAGCGGCTTGAGAAATTCAAACATACAAGAAAAGAGTTTCCTCGATTAAAGCACCAAAGGTATGAGCTTTATACCTTCACATTAATTCTATTAAGGTTATGTTTCCATGGGAATGCATGATCGATGCAAAGGTTACATCTTTTTTCACTATAGACATGAAAAGTACATGTCTTGCCCTACATTGTTATCTTTATCTGATAAAGATCCCATCTTTGCACACTTTCACTAGCAACTCATTTGCTGGTTTGGAACCTCGCTTATCATCATTACAGATAATGGCATTTAATTCACCAACAAGAAATTTAGGGAACTTCTAATCGATCTCCAAATAAAGTGTCACTTCACTTCAACAACAAAACAACTATAATAGATTGAGAAAAGAACTCAAGGAAGCCAAAAAAGATTAGGTTATCACTTAAACCACATACTTTGGGGATACAAGACCATGACTCATTCTAACACCAAAGAAACCCCCTTTAGTCTAACTTGCAAATGTAAGACAATGATATGGTAGAAGTTAGGAAACCTTCCATAAGAAGGCAACATGAGTTAGAAGAAAGCAACAACTTGACAATAGTAGCCAAGCAAGACTTACCAGATGAAAAAAGAGTAATGGCCAACATAAGAGACATTATGTCCAAAAAGTAGTCCACATCATAATACAACTAAATGTGGTCTTAAAGAGTATTGAAGCCATCGATCTAGTCCTTTGAAGAGAGTTGTCGACAACAAGAATATCAAGCAAAAGAAACTTGAGCTTAACTACAAAGGCCTGTGCCAAGTTAAAATAAAGATCAACACAGGAAACTATACCTTGGAAATTTTAGTAGGAAAATAAGTGCATTGAACGCGGATAAACCAAATAGATGCTACAACTAAGGCTATCCCATCCATAACCAATTCAACAATATAACTACTTCATTTTATTAGATGATATTTCTCATAATGTAACAATGTCAATTTATTTTTATGCAGTGTAGAATTAACATTTCTAGTGTTCACTCATGCGACTTTAAGCTCAAATTCAACTAACTATAAAAGCACTACCTATACACAAAGCTAGCCACAAAGATTCGAAGCATTTTGAGGGATATACTTGCATGGTTGGGCCCAATCCTAAAATACAACATAACCCCAATGAGCACTTCCTTGATATAGGCACCTCTAGGTGCCCTATTGTGCAAAGGAAAAAGGACCACAAAATCCAATTCTCAAATAAGTACAATGGAAGATATGAAAGGGTGCTCACACAAAGTCAAATCTCATAAATCAAACATCATTAAAGAAAAATCCAAAATGAACAACATAGTTTTTAGAAAAGTTATTTGGAAGTAATATGTCATTGTTGAAATCTCAACCTCAAATTTCAATAACAAATCAACATTCTAGTCTTTTAGAAAATAAAGCAAAATTAATCCTCTAACATGGAGGGAACAACCAGATAATTTTCCCTTCATCATCGCCTTTAATTCTGTAAAACATTTCATCCTTATTCATAAAGTAGAAAACATCAACATCCCCCCTTTTCACATTAATAGAGTTGAAACCATCACTTCATTGAACACATTTTGAAAGGCGTCCTTGATGGCCATTGCAAATGTCCAGCTCAAATTAGTGATACAAGTCTTATACGTCTGGTCACCCTCATTCTTCAGCTTCTCGAGCTTCACAAGTCTTTCATTGGCCTTCTTAGTGACCTTACTAATCTTGTCCTCCTCTTCTTTTCCCACACTATTTTCTCTTCCTCCTTTTGGAGCTCCTCACTCAACTCCTTCACCTTCTTCAAGGACTCATTAATTAACTAAATCAATTTAGCCATTTCAGTGTGTAAACGGTCCACTTCAACGGCTGCATTGTCTTACTTATTTTGCAGATGCTCCAACTCTAAAATTTTCGTGCTTATATCCCTTTTTCTTGTGGTTAGCACGATCATCTCTGACTTACCATGACATTTTTGAAATAAGTCGGATAACATGCTCAATGATGGCTTGCGGTGTTTGAGGTGTCCTTCTCAAAACTATCATTGAGATATCTCCAATTAGTCTTTTTGTATTTTTCTTCATCAATGTAGTATGGGGCTTGAATAATTACAAAAAGGTTGTCAGTCACCTTGTCCTCACACAACCTCATCCGTCAGAGGGTAAAATAAGGGGAGTAGTCATTCATGTATAGACGGACATGTCCCTTAGATATAAGGGCTGACGTCAAGGTCAACTTGAGCATTCTGAAAAATTTGCTCAAGCTCATCTATGTATTGTTGTCCAAATGATCTTAAAATCATTGAGAGGGGATTATCCGTGTTAGAGAAATAACTTTAACAATATTTACAGTTCTATGAAAAACACACCAGAAATTGAAACGTTAAAGCGTATTGTACGAAAATATATGAATACAACAAGAAAAAATTTTGAGCCCAGTGTTAGACATTGTCTCTTTAAGACAATTTTGCTCTCTCCATGGTGCCCAAGATTTGAGGACAATTGTCTATCAAGATAGAACAAATTACCTATATTCTTGTGGAGACAATTCATCATTAAACAGCCCCATCGAACTCAACTTATGTCTGACCAATTGCATTAGAATAGAAGAATGCAAATGCAAAGAATATACAAAACCAATAGGAAAAAACTCATCTTAAAATGCTCGACTATCAATTGATTTATAGAAAATGTGTGGTCACGATTTAAAAGATACTCATTCAAGGATGAAGCAACATATTTGTTAGGATAAAGCAACACATTCCTCTGGCAATGAAACGACACATCTTTTCAAATTAAACTTGTTATTCATAAAAATAATTAAATTAAAAATTAATTCCAACATGTACAAAGCCTGTAGCTTAAGAGAAGGAACAAAGGAAGAAGGAGCACGACCTTCTGGATCGGTGTTGACTCGACCTCTTATTTGGTAACCTTTACAACTTTATTTTCTTGTGCACACAAAAAGAAAACAAATTTGCAACGGAATGAACAAAAAAAACCTAATAACAGTCCACATCCATTTATGCTCATAATGATAACACAACATATGATAGCCTTAGAATTAGTTTATAGTCCATCTTGCTGAAGTTCTTCTCTTGCTTTAAAGGACACCAACAATCTATTCTTTACTGGGAGATCGTTGCAATCCTTAGGTATGATACTTGTAACACCCTGTGTGCACCCGATGTATTAAACATACATATGGTAATAGAGCAGCTAAATTAATGCAGAAGATAACTTTTTCTTTTCAATTATGACGTCATCATTATTAACCAAGTTGATTACTTAATCCATTTTCAAATTAATGCCTGTATGTAAATTGCAATAAATAACTAACTGAATAATCTTATATATAGATGTGTATCAAGTCACAGAACTACAATACGCAGTCCGGACAATAATCCTAATACATAAGTACTGCTCAGACTAAGTAAACATAATATAATCAATGTGGCATGGACAACCTCCATGCTCACTAAATAAGGCAACAAAGCCCAACAAATTCTCAACTCAAATAACATGATAATGAAAATAAAGCATGGTCAACATCCAAGCATATCAGCATAAACATGCATAATCAACTCAGCTCCGGCCTCCTGCCGCTAGAGGTATCAACCCCCGAGGTACCTGTACCTGAAATGTGCCCCAACGCGGGGTGAGATCTCTAAAAAGAAATCTCAGTAAGATAAGGGGTCCTCAAGGATCTCTCCACCCCAAGCTCACTTACATGTGCAATATAAGTTCAAAAATAATATAATAGTATAAGTTCAAAAATCTGTGCAACGCAGCATATAATCATGTCATGTGTGTAAACATCCTACTGGCCAGAGAATAAACATTTAGGAATTACATACGTCTACAACCTACAGTACAAGGAACACCATTTTTACCTCACCCACAGAATCACATCTTGTATGTCTCCACATACTCAGGCTTACCGTCTAAGTGGAGCACCAGATACATGTCATAAGGCACTTGCACTTAAAAACTCAATAACATTTCAGTAATCCTCACATAATTTCATGAAAACACATCATCCATATAAACCGTCCTTCCATGAGGTATGGTGGAACCAATAATGGGCAAAACTGAGGACACGAAAGCTTACCTCGCAAGCTAACAATCCCAAGTCAAAGGTCCACACCAGCCCAAGGTCCACAAACAGAACAATCACAATATTTTTAGACCAGCAATTATATCAACATTCATAATCTAAAAGTTCATGACATAACGACAATGTTTCCTTTTTCGTTTCATGCCATTAGGCTTCTCCCAAAGCCATAAGCTCTTAATCTAAGTGATTTTGACTTATTTCAATTATTACAGAGGTTCAACTTAACCAACATAGGATCCAGAAACCCAAACAACCCTTTTATTTGGACAAAACAGGTCCACCCACGAAATTTTCCAGAATATCCGGATATTTGTCGCAGCCATATCCGGATATCCATATCCGCATATCAATATCCTGATATCCATATCCGGTTATCATATCCGAATATTTCGCGAAAGAATGCAGTTTCTGCATTTCGCGAAGATATCACTTCAAGATTCCATTTTTAACACTCCCCAACGTACAAGCATGCATTTTTAAACACAATAAGGGCAGTGATCATGTTGGTTACTAAATCTTATCATATTACATGCCAAGGCTTGATTCTTAAGAAAGAAACTCATGAACAAAGTTGAAGAACATACCCCAAAGCTCAAAACAGAAACCAAATGTGCTCTTGTAGCCTTCAAGTTAGTCCAAAGGTTCTGACTTCAAAAGGTCACGAAAATGGCTCACAAGAATGGTTCTTTGTTCTGCCAACAAGATCCTTGAAGCTCCAAAGGCAAAAGAAATGGTTCCCACTCCACTAATCAATAAGTCAGCCCTCAAACTCACCTCATACAGTGACAATAACTCAGAAATGGAGTATCTTTCTCGCTCACAATACTAGCTCTCACTCACTCAAGGTATTTTTGAGAAGAAAAATTGAAGAAAGTTGGTCCTTTTGGCTCACAAGAGGAAAAGAGGAAGGTGACAAGCTTAGAGAGAAAGTGTAGCAGCCACTCTCACGTAGAAGACTAAGGATCAGCCTAGGACTTTGTGCCACTAAGTGTAACAGGCCGTGTTAACCCGGATTGTTAACATACTATCGTAATAAGCCACGCTTAATTAAAATGCGGAATAACTTTTTCTTTAATTCAATTATGACGTCATTAACTTAACCGACTTGATTACTTAATCATTTTCATAAAAATACTGCCTGTATGTAAATTGCAAGGCAACTAACTGGATACCTCGTACATAAATATAATGTGAGTATCTAAAACCACAGGACTACAACATGCAGCCTGGGTCAAAATCCTGATACTTTAATTACAACATCAATTAAAAGACAATAGTCAAACCATGTGGCATGGACAAACCCCATGCTCACCAAATAAGGCAACAATGCCCACAAACAGTCTCAACATGATAACATAATCAGACGGAAAACATAACAGTAAATCCAGCACGACAACACATCATAACATCAACTCAGCTCTGGCCTCCTGCCACCTGAGCCCTCAACATTACCTGATCCTGAAATAAGCATCCCCAAACGTGGGGTGAGATCTCTAACAAGAAATCTCAGTAAGACAAGGGGTCCTCAAGGAGTCTCCACCCCAAGCTCACTTACATGTGTAATATAAGTTCTAAAACAGTATTTACAATATAAGTTCCAAAATCATGCGATGCAGCAATTAATCATGCCATGTGTGCTTTCAAATCTACTGGCCAGAGAAATGTAGGAATACATCTATACCTACATGAGTACATGGATACTACCTGCACCTCACCCACAGCTTCACCATCTTGTATGTACTACATACTCAGGCTTACCGTCTAGGTGGACACCACATGCATCTCATAAAAGCTCATTGCATATAAATAGCTCAACAACATTTCCAAAATAATAAAGCATGTAACACA
This sequence comes from Gastrolobium villosum, assembly GCA_032173675.1. Classification (NCBI taxonomy): domain Eukaryota; kingdom Viridiplantae; phylum Streptophyta; class Magnoliopsida; order Fabales; family Fabaceae; genus Gastrolobium; species Gastrolobium villosum. Next base: position 8,661 of record JAVKPL010001293.1, on the reverse strand, counting down.
GCATGCATAAACCCATCCCCATGGGACATGGTGGAACAACAAAATGGCTAAACCGAGGACACGAAAGCTTACCTTGCAAGCTAGCTATCCAAGCCAAGAGTCCAACCACTCACAAGTCCACAACCAGCAGTATCACAATCTGATATGGACCAATAATACATCAACATTTATGCATCACAAGCATATAACTTAAAGACTACGCCTTTCTTTTACGCTTTACGTCTTAAGGCTTCCAACAAAGCCATAAGCCCTTAATCACATGATTCAGACTTAGTTCATTATTTACAGAAGTTCAACTTCCTTAAATCTAGGGTCCACACACACCCACTAGCTTACTGTTCATACAGCACAGCTACTGTCTGCGCAAACCCAGGATATCCGGATATCACAAGGGACATATCCGAATATGTCATATCCGGATATCACACTGACCATATCCGGATATCACATATCCGGATACACAGGTCCCATATCCGGATATTAATATCCGGATACCATATCCGGATATCGATATCCGGATATCTGTTCGACAAATATCCGGATATCTCACGACAGAATGCAGTTTCTGCATTTCGTGGATATCCAGTCCAAAGATCCCACTTTTAACACATGTACACGTTAAAGGATCCATTTTTAAGCATATACAAGTTCACTTAGGTGTTGGTTACTTCATTTTAACCTTTTACATGCCAAGACATCACCTTTAAGCATTAAAACTTAAGATCAAAGGTTGAACAACTTACCAAAGGTTCAAAACAGAAGATGGAGGTGCTCTTGGAGCTCACAACCAGCTCACAAGGTTCTGACTTAACACCAAACGAAAATGCCTTCACAAGGTTGGTTCTTTCTACACAAAGATCACTACTTGGACCTCAAAATGTCACAACTATGGCTTCCAACCCTCAAACCACACAAGGCCAGCAACCTCACCAACACACAGAGGCTGGAAACTCAGAATTTCACACTCACACTCCCTCACTTTGCATGCTCTCAAGTGTTAAGGAGAAGAGGAGTGAAGGAAGAGGGCCAAAGGTTCAAAAATGGAGAAGGGGAGTGAGGAAGGCACCAAGTCAGCAAGGTGGCTTCACACTCAGAGGAATTTCACGTAGGAAAATGAGGCACCTAGGGTTTTGTGCCTTAGTGTGCCTATTTATAGGCACATGGCCACTTAGCGCGCAGTATTAGCCTTAATAGCAAAGTAAAAGATCTTGATCTCAAACTTTGGAATCTAGACCTACGCATTTTTCTAAGATTTGTCATATTTTTATTTTAATTTTCGGAGCAGCTTTCCGATACGCGCTTTTCCATAGCCAGTATCAGTTCTGGCATCAGATTACGTTATTTTGACTTGAAACTTGTTTTACAAGTCCTACATAATATTCTAGTAATTATCATGCATTCGTTATAATTTTCCGGGATACTTTTCCGGTACGCATTTATACCGAGTAGCAGAACCGGTATCTGCGCTTTTCTTCCGAAAAGCGACTTTCAGCATTTTTACTCACTCAGTATAATTATTTAAGCCCAATAATAATTATTAAGGTCAATTATGGAATTATTTTCTAATTATCATAATTAATTCACTAATTACCTTAATTAGCGGTGCGGGTTCTTACACTAAGCATTTAAAGGCATATTAAGTTTTAAGCGTCAGTATTAGCATAATAGTTCAGCTAATCATTTTAATCTCAAACTTTAGATTCTGAACCTAGCCATTTTGTAGGATTTGTTATATTTTTAGTATAATTTTTGCAGCACTTTGCCGGTATGCATTTTTGCGTAGCCTGTATAAGTCCCTACCCTACCAAGAATCAGATATGGCCCTATAAATCTCGGGCTAAGCTTCCTCACTCTGAGGGCCCGACCAACACCGGTGATAGGTAAGTCCCATAAACACATGCTCCCTATCATTGAACTGCAGTGGCTGATGCTTGAGATCATAATAACTCTTATGGCGATTCTGCGCCTGCTTTAACTTCTCTCTGATCATTTGGATCTGCTGGGTGGTCTCTTGGACAAAGTCCAAGCCAAATAACTCTCTATCTCCAACCTCCGACCAACAGGTAGGAGTCCGACACCTCCTACCATACAACGCCTCGTAGGGTGCCATGCCCAGGCTAGCATGAAAATTGTTGTTGTATGAAAACTCGACCAACGGTAAGTACCGATCCCATGCTGAGCCTTGCTCTAAAGTGCAAGCCTTCAACATTTCCTCCAACGTCTGGATGGTCCGCTTAGTCTGTCCATCAGTCTGAGGGTGATAAGTTGTACTCAATCTCAACTGAGTCCCAAAAGCTCCCTGCAGCGCCTCCCAGGACCGAGATATTAACTTTTGATCCCTATCACTAATGACACTCTCGGGCACCCCATGAAGCCTCACGATCTCGCGAACATAAAGCTTGGCCAACTGCTCTGTAGTGAAGCTCACCTTTACCGGAAGAAAATGGGCATACTTAGTCAATCTGTCCACAATGACCCAGATAGAGTCACAACCAGCCTGAGTCTTAGGCAGTCCCACTATGAAGTCCATGGAAATGCTCTCCCATTTCCATTGCGGAATCTCAAGAGGTTGAAGCTTACCAGACGGTTTCTGGTGTTCAATCATCATTTTCTGGCATATCAAACACTTAGACACATACACAGCTATATCTTTCTTCATGCCCGGCCACCAGAAGTTCCTCTTTAAGTCTTGATACATCTTTATAGCCCCAAGGTGGACAGTGAATTGGCCTTTATGAGCCTCTGCCATCACCTCCTCAGTCAAAGGCCCTCTAGGAACTACAATCCTTTTCTGAAACATCAACGAACCATCTTCATTCCAAAAAACACCATCTTGGTTCTTCACATAATCAAGGCACTCTTTTCGCACTTGCTCCTCTTTGATCTTTTCCATCAACTCATTTTCCACTCTTACAGTTTCCATCTCGAGAAGTGCACCCCCAAATAAAAAGGTCACTGACAGATCTTGAAACTTCTCTATCACATCAAAGTCATCCATCATCAAACTGGATAGACTCACAGATTTCCGACTCAAAGCGTTAACTACCACATTGGCCTTCCCTGGGTGGTACTTCAACTCGAAGTCATAGTCCTTCAGAAGCTCCATGCATTTTCTCTATCTCATGTTCAGCTTCTTCTGGTCAAACATATACTTCAAACTCTTGTGGTCACTGAACACGACAAACTTCATGCCATAAAGATAATGCCTCCAAATTTTAAAGGCAAAGACAATCACAGCAAACTCCAAATCATGAGTCGGGTAGTTCTCCTCATGAGGCTCCAACTGCCTCGAAGCATATGCAATTACTCTACCAGTTTGCATCAGCACACAACCCAGACCCTTCCCAGAGGCATCACAATACAACTCAACCTGCTCAGTAGGATCAGGAAGGACCAACACTAGTACAGTTGTCAATTTCTCCTTCAACTCATGAAAACACTCCACACACTCGTGAGTCCACACAAATGCAGTCTCCTTTCGGGTGAGGCGAGTCAATGGCAATACCATCTTGGAGAATCCCTCAATGAACCTCCTATAGTAACCGGCCAAACCCAATAAGCTCCTCACTTCTAACTATTTTGGACCTCTCCCAATCCAACATAGCCTCAATCTTGTTTGGGTCTACTGTAACTCCTTATGCAGAAATCACAAGCCCAAGGAATTTTACCGGCTTGAGCCAAAACCCACACTTTGAAGGCTTAGCATAAAGCTTTTTTTTTCCTTCAGCACCTGCAACACAATCCTCAAGTGCTCCGCATGCTCCTCCTCCGTCTTGGAGTAAATCAAGACATCATCGACGAAGACGATCACAAACCGATCCAAATACAACTAGAAAATACGGTTCATGTAATCCATGAACACTGCCGGTGCATTGGTGAGTCCAAATGGGATCACCAAATACTCATAATGACCATATCTCGAACGAAACACGGTCTTCGGGACATCCTCCCACTTAACCCGAATCTGATGGTATCCAGATCGGAGATCAATCTTCGAGTACACGCAAGCACCCCTAAGTTGATCCAACAGATCATCAATACGAGGGGGGATACTTGTTCTTGATTTTCATCTTATTCAGCTGTCTGTAGTTGGTGCACAATCACATGGTCCCATCTTTCTTCTTAACAAGAATGACCGGTGCTCCCCACGGAGACACACTCGGTCGGATGAAGTCTTTCGCCGAAAGATCCTCAATATGCTTCTTTAACTCTGCTAACTCAGGTGGAGACATCGATATGGAGCTAATGAAAAAGGTCCCACAATAGGCAAAAGATCAATGGAGAACTCTATCTCCCTCTGTGGTGGAAACTCAGGAAACACCTTGAGGAATTCCCTCACCACAGGAATGCTAATAATTTTCTCCTGTGTCCCACTCACCAAACCTCCCAACATGATATAACCAAATGCCCCTGCTCCCAAGGCTCTCCTAGCCTGCAGTACTGATATATAAGGCAAGGAACTGGCAGTGGAATCACACATAGACATCACCACACACTTAGCACAACAATCAATCATCACACAATTCTTGGACAATCAGTCCATGCCAAGGATGATCTCCGAATTAGCCATCGGCAATCCTATCAGATCTACCGAGTACTCACGACCATCCTACTAAATTCTACATCGCGATGTATAGAGAAAGTATCACACTTTTCTCCGGTGGCGGTAGTAACCCGCAATGGTGGAGAAAGCACAGAACTAGGCAACTCAAGCCTCACAGCAATCGGGGTCACGATGAAAGAATGCGTAGCCCCAGAATTAAACAATACATCAACAGCAGAACCACCAATGGAAATAGTACCTCTCACAAGGTTCGGAGCTCTATCCGACTGTTGGCGATCCAAGGTATACACTCGGCCGGTGGCAGGTGGCACGATAAGTGCCGCTGTAGGTGTAGTAGGAATCATCTGTAATGGAAACGCCTGAACCGCTGCATCTCTCGCAGCCGAAGAAGGACAATCTTTGGTATAGTGGCCCTCCTTCTCACAATGAAAATAGATAACCTGACCAATGGCACACGACCCAACATTAAATTTCCCTCATCCAGTACACCTGGGAGTATGAGGTCTAGCTGCACTCCACTGTATAGAAGTCCTCTTGGACTGATTGGGCACCTGCCTAGCAGATAACTGCTTCCCTTTTCCTTTTCCTCCAAACTTCCTGTCCCTCCAGGAAGTGGAACTACTAGTTCCCTTAACCTCAGATATCTTGGCCTTCTTGGCCATGCTGACCATACACACGTCCTCGATATCACGGCACTGCTGAACCAAGGTGCCAAAGTCTCGGGATGCCACTCCCCCAATCCTGTCAGTTATCTCCTCATTAAGTCCCCTACGGAACTTAGACGCCAAGAATGCCAGTGTAGGCATATCAATCCTGAAGTGTGCAAATTTGGACAGTTCATTAAACTTAGCCAAGTGCTCATCAACTGTCATCGAGCGCTGCACCAACCGCTCGAACTCTCCCTGTTTTCTCTCCTACGCATCATAGGTAAAATCTCCCCAGAAAACACTCCTCAAAGAATGGCCATGTGATAACATGACCCTGCATCTCGTAGACCTGAGAGGTGTTCATCCACCACTCATGAGTGTAACAGCCCGTGTTAACCCGGATTGTTAACACACTATCGTATTAAGCCACGCTTAATTAAAATGCGGAATAACTTTTTCTTTAATTCAATTATGACGTCATTAACTTAACCAACTTGTTTACTTAATCATTTTCATAAAAAAACTGCCTGTATGTAAATTGCAAGACAACTAACTGAATACCTCGTACATAAATATAATGTGAGTATCTAAAACCACAGGTCTACACAAGTAGCCTGGGTCAAAATCCTGATACTTAATTACAACATTAACATGAAAAGACGATAACAATCATGTGGCATGGACAAACCCCATGCTCACCAAATAAGGCAACAATGCCCACAAATAGTCTCAACATAAACTTAACATAAATAAAGCAGAAAACATAACAGCAGTCAATTAACAGCAATCCACAACCAGCACGTCAGCATGATCAAAATATCAACTCAGCTCTGGCCTCCTGCCACCTGAGCCCTCAACATTACCTGATCCTGAAATAAGCGTCCCCAAACGTGGGGTGAGATCTCTAACAAGAAATCTCAGTAAGACAAGGGGTCCTCAAGGAGTCTCCACCCCAAGCTCACTTACATGTGTAATATAAGTTCTAAAAACAGTATTACAGTATAAGTTCTAAAATCATGCGATGCAGCAATTAATCATGTCATGTGTGCTTTCAAATCTACTGGCCAGAGAAATGTAGGAATACGTCTATGCCTACATGAGTACATGGATACTACCTGCACCTCACCCACATGCTTCTCCATCTTGTATGTACTACATACTCAGGATTGCCGTCTAGGTGGACACCACATGCATATCATAATAGCTCATTACATATAAACGGCTCAACAGCATTTCCAAAATAATCAAAGCATGTAACACAGCATGCATAAACCCATCCCCATGGGACATGGTGGAACATCAAAATGGCTAAACCGAGGACACGAAAGCTTACCTTGCAAGCTAGCTATCCAAGCCAAGAGTCCGCACAAACTCAAAGTCCAAACACAGCAGAATCACAATCTGTTTTAGACCAATAATTATATCAATATTAACATTCTAATAAACTAGACATCTTGAGGTTTCCAACGATATACTTTATGCCTCAATCGGAGTTGTATAACTCCGGTTATGATTTTCGCAAAGTGACTGCTGCCAACTGAATTTCCAGCAACCAAGACGCGACTTTAAAGTAACACTGAGATCAAACCACTTATCCAATGGCTACGAAATTTTACAGGGTTATAGCCTTATGTGTTAGCTACACATAGGTCCAAACGGCACTCGATTTGGAGCTCTGTAGCTCAAGATATCGAATTTGTACCGAAACAGGTTCGTTGCTGTCCCCATATCCGGATATGGATATCCGGATATCATATCCGGATACTGATATCCGGATATCTGCCCGACAATATCCGGATATCTCACGACAGAATGCATTTTCTGCATTTCGTGAATATCCAATCCATAGGTTCAACTTTTTAACCGATTAAAGGCACTTAAACATGCATTTCTAGGTGTGTTTAACCTACCCCACCCTTAAGTTATTAACTTAGCTCAATACATGCATCAAGGTTCCATTTTTAAGCATTTAAACCCATGATCATAGTTGGCATAACTTACCAAAGCTCAAAACAGAGGCAAGTTGTGCTCTTGGAGCTCTACCAAGGTTCCTCAAACTCAGCCTAAGTAGGAGCACGAAAATGGCACTTCAAGGTGGGTTCTTGCACCACAAGAAGGCACTTTGAAGCTCACAATGACTACCACAAAGTAGCCATTACTAAAGCTCCAAACTCATGCTCACTAACTACCCCTCAACTCAGAATGATAGCCACAATGCAGCCCCAAGGTTTACTCTCACCTTCACAAATGTCTAAACAAGCATGAAAGGTGATAACTTGGCTAAGGAAAGAAGAAGGAAGAAGAAGAAAAAGAAGAAGAAGAAGAAGAAGAAGAAGAAGAAGAAGGGAAGTGGCAGCTGCAGCAACTCACGTAGGAATAATATGGCCTAGGGTTTTGTGCCCTTAATGGGTCTATTTATAGGCAAGCCACTTAAACGCGCAGTATTAGCCTTAATCGCAAAGTAAAAGATCTTGATCCCAAACTTCGGATTCTAGACCTACGCATTTTTCTAAGATTTGTCATATTTTTATTTTATTTTTCGGAGAACCTTTCCGGTACGCGCTTTTCCATAGCCAGTATCAGTTCTGGCATCAGATTATGTCATTTTGACTTGAAACTTGTTTTACAAGTCCTACATAATATTCTAGTAATTATCATGCATTCGTTATAATTTTCCGGGATACTTTTCCGGTACGCATTTATACCGAGTAGCAGAACCGGTATCTGCGCTTTTCTTCCGAAAAGCGACTTTCAGCATTTTTACTCGCTCAATATAATTATCTAAGTCCATTAATAATTATTAGGGTCAATTATGGAATTATTTCCTAATTATCATAATTAACTTACTAATTACCTTAATTAACGGTGCGGGTTCTTACATTCACCCCACCTTTTTAAGGATTTTGTCCTCAAAATCAGAAACATACCTGTCTCGAAAGTCGGGATACTGTCGGAGAAGCTCGTCCTCTCGCTCCCAGGTACACTCCTCGGGACTACGCCCAGTCCACTGCACCTTGACCATCGGAATGATCTTGCTCCTAAGCTGTTTCTCGCCTCGATCGAGAATCTTGAGTGGTCCGACGGGAGTCTTTAGGTTCTCCCGAACCTCCACATCATCCGGCTGCACCACGTGCGAAGGGTCTGCTATGTACTTTCGAAGCTGAGACACGTGAAACACGTCGTGGATGTTGGCTAGGTTCGGAGGTAAGGCGAGTCGATAGGCAACTGGTCCTACTCTACCAAGGATCTGGTAGGGCCTAATGAATCGCGGGCTCAACTTCCTCACGCCGAGTGCCCGTCCAACACCGGTGACAGGTGAAAGTTTCACAAACACGTGCTCACCCTCACTGAACTCCAGTGGTCGATGCTTGACATCGTAGTAGCTCGACGATTCTGCGCCTGCTTCAACTTTTCCCTGATCATCTGGATCTGTAGGCAGTATTCTTGGAC